>VWPU01001905.1:30558-42970 GCA_013398955.1 Callaeas wilsoni | reverse complement strand
GGGGCCGGGAGGCGGCCGGGGCCCCCGCGCCCCTCCGCGAACAGCGGCTCGGGGGCGGCTGGAGCGGCCGCAGCGCTGGGGATGCTCCGCGGGGAGCCTCTGCTCTCAAACGGGCGCGCAATGCTCATTTTTAATCAATATTTTTATAATTTAATATTATTTTATTATTTAATGTTTTTCTATGTTCATTTTATTATTTTACTATTAATTTCATTTTTCCTAATTATCATGTTATGTTCATATGCAATAAATACTATTTTAAATAATAATAATAATCTTTTTTATTTACATGATTTCATTAGTTTATTAAACTTCTTAATCCACTCGCCAGGTTCCTGCAAGTTACGTTTCCACCCTAAATTAGCCTACAAACAACACCCCAGCAATACTGACACCCCCACACAGCCCCTGTTTGCAGCACAGAGGGGTTGGGACCACCCCGAAAATTCCTGTGACGACGCCCAAATCCCAAACACGCAGGTGCTCAAACCCCCCTTGTGCCCCAACACTGATGGGGATGATCCCGCCTGGCGTGGAGGGGTCTCTTTGGAAGGATTCTGGGTGGGAATGTGCCACAGCAGGGAGATGTGGAGGTATGTCATAGGTGGGAAGAGCTGTAGAGGTGGGAGCATCTGCTTTGATGGTGTTTAATAGAGCAAATTTTGCTTCAAAATTTAAAGCCTGATAAGGAGCATATTGGATACCTAAAATGTTCAATAACTTTTTTTTTCGCTAGGGCATTTTCCTCCTCTGGAAGGAAAGGCTTGTATTTTTATAACGCATCTAGAAAGAAGATATTTCTGGCTAATTCCTTACATGGAACCAAGATGGAGTAAAAAGTGCATAATCTTTCTCTCTCCTACACAGGGAAAAAATATTCACAGGCAAAAAAGAAAAAAAAAATTAAAGAGAAGTTTAAAAAAAGCTACTATGAGGGAGCTGGAAAAGAACCAGAGATTTGGGATGTGGGAAGGAAGATGGGAGAGAGCTGTGAGTGCTCCAGTTGGCAAGGATGGGATGGGAGTCAGGCACAACAGCACTCCCTGGACCACTCTGCACAAAATCCCCAAATCCTTTTCACATGTAGGGCAGCAGAAAGTCGGTTCCCAGCTAGAGCATGAGTCAGAAGGAGGACAAAAATTCACATGATGTTGCAGGACAAGGAATTTGGGCATCATCCCCCTTCCTCCAGCAGCTCTCTCCCCTCTCCGTGGCTCTTTTCCACCTCACAAATCACCACCCCCACGACATGAAAAGGAGCCCGAAAGCGAAACCCTGCCTGAATTAAAATCACAGTCGCTTCAAATTAGATCCACCTAGTAACTCTTGGCTTAGAAACTCCTAAATAACTGGAGCGGAAAGCTTCAACTCCTAAATAAGTGGCCTGGATTTCAAAGGCACGAGCACCCAGCTGCTCGGAGGGAGGTCAGCTGGAAGAAGCACCATTACTATTTATAAGGCACTTTCACCCCGGGGAGAGGGTGGGGAGCAGGACGGCACTAGGTGCACTCAGAGGATTATTTTTCCCCCTCTCAAGTCGTGCTATGCAAAATCCCAGCTCCCTAAAAATAGCACCTGGACTGGTAAATAAAATGTTGCTCGCAGCTGCTGTAAAAAGAGCCCAAGGGGGTGCTTAGCTCAGCGATTTTTCGGGAAATCAAGTGACTGATTCGGCCTGAATGTTGTCAAGAAGAGGTGTCAGCTCCTTGAGAGCCACCACAGGCACAGTGTGACATGGGACAGCCAGTGATGCTGTCCCACAGCCCCACAGTGTGACAGAGTGTGGAGGGAATCAGCCAGCCAGTGCTGGCTGGAGGTGCTGCCACACATACCCCAACCAGGAACTGGCAGATATTTAATAAATGAGAAGGGGCAGAGGTAGAAATGTAATGCCAGGGCTCAAAATCTGAACATCCCGGTGGTAGATGGGAAAAATATTATTCTTGAGAGTCCAAGGGATGAATGCAGCAGGTCCAGAGAGGTGGGAGAGGGAAGGAAGGACAAAGAGGGGAAGTCTGGGGGAAAAGGGGGAAAATCTCCATTTCTGTAAGAATGGGATAACCACTTCTTATGGGGTTTACAGACTTGAAACTTCTCCGAAACACCAATACTAAACCCTCTCAATTCCCTCTTTTGTTCCACTGCTGCTCCAATGTCAAACTCACCTAGCAACCCATCCTGAACAGTGGCATTAGGCTCTGGATGCATCCCAAAATAACAGCTCCAGACTTAATTCTCCATCCCCTTTGGAAGAACCTACCGGTCACCAGCCAGCCTTCCCTGACATCGTCCCCCTGGCATCAAAATGCCAGCACCAGCAGCGATTGCTCTGGCGAGCCCCAACTCTGACTAATCCGTGATTCACCCTCCTCTTTTAATGTCTTGGGGTTTTTTTATTTATTTGATTCTCTCTAAAGGAAACTTGGAAGGGAAGGACCAGTCACGTTCTTGCCTACGTTCAGTGCAACACGCATCATCTGCTTCGGACGTGGCACGGGGGTGCAGAGAGGGAGATGCCTGGTGGGATCCGAGTCACACATCCAGGAGTTCTTTGCGCGGTTAGAATTTGGAGAGGGTGGCTGGGAGCTGTGTGTACATCACTGTACAGATGCAGCCATTCATGTGCTCTGTTCATGTCAGGGCAGCTTCATCTGCAGCAGCTTCCAGAATGGCCTTGGTTTATCAGCCTGGAATGTGGGCACAAAGTTCAGAATCACAGAATAGTTTGGGTTTAAAGAGATTTTCAAGATCATCCAGTTCTACCCCTCTGCCATGGGCAGGGACACCTTCCCCTATCCCAGGGTGCTCCAAACCCCCTCCAACCTGGCCTTGGACACTTCCAGGGATGGGGCAGCCACAGCTTCTCTGGGCAACCTGTGCCTAGGCCTCACCACCCTCACAGGAAAGAATTTCTCCCTAATATCCCATCTAAATCTACTCTCATCCAGTTTAAAGACATTCCAAAGCGCTCCCTATCCTGGGAGGGAGGTTGCAAAATTCAGGCTGCCGCTGCACAGATTCCTGTTAGCGCGTTAATGACATTTTCTTGCAGCAGAGAAATTTATTTCTCTGTGCTGACCAGGGGGCATTTATATGGTTTTCCAAGGGGAAAAAAAAAAAAAAAAGCCAACCCAAAAAACCAAAACAAAATGCTAAATTTAGCACTTGCAAAAAAAAAAAAAAAACAGTGGGCTACTGAAGAAGCCAAGAGAATTGTCTGCAATATTTTCAGGGAATTAGATGCTTTCAGAAGATCAGGAAGGAAACCAAGTGGTTGTCCCCTCCTCTTGCCAGCTGGATGCTGAGTAGTTTTCACTGCTGATGGCGCTTTCTTTGCAAGGACTTGAATAAAAACTGCTACGGGTCAGGCTCATAGCGGGGAGGGTGATAAACGTCTGATTTTTATCAGGCTGATAAAAATGTTTGCATTTGGAGAGGCAGCTGGAGTTCACGGTCCTTTGTGCCTGCAGGTTTCAATCGCCTCCCTCGCCCCTCGCAGGTATTTCAGTTGCAGGGACAAATAAACGCGGAGCGAAGTGTGAACTGTGCCTGTATCACCAGGACATCACCGCTCCCTCTCCCTCATCCCGCCCAGGTCCTGGTGCCCCGAGGGGAACACCAAGAGCTCCTGCATCTGTCCCTGTAATGGGTCGGGGTGTTTCTGCCGTGGAAAGGAGCTTTCTCCTCCTCCTCTAAACAAGTTGTGTTTTCCTTCCTCATTTCTTGCCTCTCACCCCCCTGTTCTTGCACTCTAACACTGTTTTTCCTCCTCCTGCCGCTGCCGGGCAAAGGGGAACAGAAATCAGGCAAAACCATCTCTTCACGGTATTGTCTGCAGACAGGGTTTCCTGCAGGGATTAAGGGATGTTGCTCAGCACGGCATTTACAGACCCCTACCCTGAAATGAGGGGAGAGCTCCTGGTCCCTCTGCAGCTGTGAGCGCTGAGCCCTGCCCGGGGCGCAGGATGCAGGCAGGGCAGGGAACACCGTGTGCCCCCGAGCTCTCCCTCCTCTCACCCAGCAGAGCAGACACACGTTCTCCTGGCTGCGGACAAGCCGTGCAGTTTTTCAGCCTGTTGCACCCTCTAATTGCACCTGATGTGCTCATGAAACTTCTTCCTTGGCCGGTTGTAAGGAATTCCGATCATTGCTGCCAGCAGCCGGGCACTGGGACACCACTGGAGCGAGACCTGGGCTGCCACACGCCTGCCTGTGGCTGCAGCTTTGCTTAAAAACAGCCACAAGAAGAGAAAGGGGGGAAATTCAGCGGGGTTCATCTCCTGACATTGAGAAACCAGGGCTGAGCCCCAGAGGGGGAAATCCCCGCAGAGGCACAGGGCATTGCTCACGCCGCGGTATCAGCCCCAGTCAAACATCACACCTAGGGCTGGCCTTGCCTTCCTGGCAGCGAAGGCACAGGAAAAGCTCGGAAGGGGTTGCAGAAATGCAGAATTCAGCCTCGTTCAGCTGATTCCAGGTTGGGGACCTGCTGCTTTTGCTCAGCCCTCTTCTCTGAGCTCCTGTGTGTTGTCATCGTCACACTCGAAGCCATGCAGGAGTTCTTTCAAGAGCAGTAAATTCTTCCTGAAGTCAACCCTCTGCAATTTTTTAAAACAATTTCTCTTAATTTATAGCTCTTCAAGCGGGAGGACAAGGGTTCAAGCCTTATTTCTTTTGAGTGGTCAGATTTGTGCCCTAACTAGAGGCGTTTAGTTATAATTAATTGCCTGAGTTAAAGGGTAGCAGGAAAGGAAATGGGAGAGTTGTAAATGCAATGCCTGGCTTTGATGAACATGGGGAAGAAGGAAGGATGAGAGCCTGGATTCAATCTCAATTCACCAAATTAAAAGCAAAATATTGCACGGTTCCCTCCACTGTCCTCAGAGAGGTGGGTGCCTCCAATTGTGCTCAGGTCTTGGATGATCCCTGGGAAAACCCGGTAAATCTTAAGACCAAAGATGGGGAGGTGTAAAATGTCCATTAGCCAGGACTGATGACCCCAAAGGAGCTTCCCAGACTGAGGTTCATATTTAAAATCCCAAGAAAGGAGGTTTATTTTTTAATTTTTAACAATAATTATATTCTATAATCCTCAAAAAGTATAATTTGGAAATGACATTCTGAAACTGCAAATTTCCAATGGAGTAGGGACATTTCTCAAAGCTGCCAGGTCTGCTTTGAGAAACAGGTCCAGGAGGATTGTGCAATGTCCTGTGAAAGTTCCTGACCTTACAAGACTAGTGCAAAACAAAACTCACCCCATAAATGGGCTAAATCATAAAGATCATTGACTCCATAGGTTGCAGAGAGGGTAGATTTTATAAAGAATATATTTTAAAAAGATACTATAAAGAAATTCTTTACTGTGAGGGTGGTGAGGCCCTGGCACAGGTTGCCCAAAGAAGTTGTGGCTGCCCCATCCCTGGGAGTGTTCAAGGTTGGACGGGGCTTGAAGCAACCTATTTTTGTGGAAGGTGTCCCTGCCCATGGCAGGGGTTGGAACTGGATGATCTTAAAGGTCACTTCCAAACCAGGCCATTCTGTGATTCTATGAAACATGGGTTTCTAAAAGTGGTTAGAGGGTAATTAAATGGCAAGAAGTTGGGATATTCCGGTCTCAGGAATTTAATACTGGCTCTCCTTGAAATAAAACCTGGCTGCAAAAGTTCAGGCTTGGTCCCAACAGCAAGGGTCAAAGCGTGCAGATCAGTCAGAGAGCCACAGTTCAGGTTTTAGCATTGTTAGAGCTTCTGAAAAGACAATATTCACATTAGCCTGACACTGGGTTGAGCCTTCTACTCCCAGGTACTTTTAGTTACTTGAAAGGAACACTTCTCTGTTTGCCCTGTTATTTTAAGGTGTGCAATTCCCCACTGAAAGTTGTGGGATTGATTTAGGGTGTAAATCCACAGGATGTTGAACTTGACTTTACGGTTACCTCATCCCTAATCAAGAGGCCACAACCACCTGCGACAAGGCACTGGTCCAGCACAAAATTCCTGCTGCTCTGAGAGAAAAGTGTGTTTACAGGGCTACTCTGTCCCAGCTGCCAGATCAGATATTCCCTGTCCTGCTGCTGCCAGCAGAACTTGGCATGTGTTACCACAGTGCCTTCTCCGGGAAAATCAGCAGAATAACAGCCGTTTGCTGACACCTGAACCAGACCGAATTTAGAATTTGTTGTAGTTTAACGCCGGCTGGGAGCTCAGCCCCACTCTCTCACTCCCCCACAGTGGGATGGGGGAGAGAACTGGAAGGTGAAAATGGGAAAACTCACGGGTTGAGATACAAACAGTTTAATGGGTAAAGCAAAAGCCACGTGCACAAGCACAGCAAAACAAGGAATTAATTCCCCACTTCCCACAGGTGTCCAGTGATCCCCAGGAAAGCAGGGCTCCATGTAATTGGAAGACAAACACCATCACCTTGCATGTCCCTTCCTTTCCTAAACATGACAAAATGTGTTATGGAGTATTTTTGGTCAGTTTGGGGTCAGCTGTCCTTGCTCTGTCCCCTCCCAACTCCTTGTGCCCCCCCAGCCTCCTCAGTGGTGGGATGAGGAGCAGAAAAGCCTTGACTCTGAGTAAGCCCTGCTCAGCAAAAACAAAAACATCCATATTATTATCAACACTGTTTTGGTCACGAGTCCAAAACACAGCCCCAGAGCAGCTACTCTGAAGAAAATCAACCTGTCCCAGCCCAAACCAGCACAGTGCTGCAAAGCGATGCAGCGTTTTGGAGACCTGATGGGAAGAACAAAGAATCCCAGCCCTCTTGTATGCACAGATCGTTATAGGATTTATTTTCATGGCGGTGCCCAACGGCTGAAGTTGATTGTGGTAATGAAGAGCTTAATTCCCAGCCCGGTGATGCACCTGGGATGCAGCTCTCCAGGTCTCCTGCCTGCAGGCGCTCAGTGCTGGATGTGAAAGCCCCCACGGATGATGAGCCTGTTCAGCCCATTTACGGTGGAGGATGATCACCCTCCATCACCCTCCGGAAATCACAGCCTGTCATTACCCCATGGACTTTGCTGTTGAACTGTTTCCTAACTTCTCATTACCACCCACCTTTCATTAAGAGCCTGGATCGTTATCTCATCATTGCAGGTTATTAAATCAAACAATGGCAAAGGCTGTGGCCTTTCTGGGGCTGACTCACCTCATTATGTAACAAGACCGGGCCAGTGACAACCTCAGCATTGTCATGGTGACAGAGATGCGTCTAAAAAGTTGTAGGTAATGATGAGGTGAAGCCAGATACCCCAGAGATACTGGAGAATCTCTTCAAAGTAACGCAAAAAAGCTAAAACAAAAAGCTCTGTGGGAGAAAATGTGATGGTTTGTATTTCTGACGATCAAGGAGGACGTGCTTGTAGGCAGCAGTGGACAGCAGATTAATCACAGCCTAGGAGAAAGGATATTTTTTTATCTCAGGTCTCAACCCCCGCTGATAATCAGTTTGGCTCCTGATACAGGGCCTTTTGAAGCAGCATCCCAGAAGGATCTGCACTGCCTGGGAGGCTCAGATGGAAAGGTTCCCCTGAGGGATGCTGAGCAGGGAGGAGGCGTTGAAGCTCGGCTCCTGCTGCTCTGCCTCCATCCACAGCAAAGCTGTGGGTAGAGTTTGGGAAGGATTTATGTAATTTTGGGGCGTCTACAGGGAATTGGTCACCTTTGACCACTTCTACCACCTGTGGAGAGAAATGGGCACTCCCCTTCACTCAGAACAATTCCGCTGCCCTGCTGTGGGTGCTGACTGCGAACCAGGATGAGATCTGTCTTGGAGGAGTTGGTGTCCTCTGAGCATGGGGGGAATCTCAGAGCCATGCCCAAACCCATTCCATGCACGTGTCAGTGCGTCCAGCACGAGGTGACCCAAAACACAACTCCTTGTCCAATCCAGAGTCCCATGCAGGGAGGAAGAGCAGAGCTTTGGTGAGGAGCTGCATTTCAAAACTGTGTACGTGCCGAGGATCTTCCCACCCACACCTCACCTTTGTGAGCACGCCTGCCCCGTGGACAACCTGCTCACCCCCGCTTCCTCACAGCGCTGGGATGATCCAGACAATGGTTGCCCAACGCTGGCCCACACACCTCAGCTCTGGCCAAGAAGAACTTTTGGGACCGGCGCCACTCCTGGGGTTGAGCTGTTCCCTGGATCAGCCTCCCCAAGGGCTCCCCTCTCCATTCACCTGGTGGAAACCACAAGGCACCCAGAGGTGAGGTCTAAGTGTGCCACTTCTCCAGAGTGTTGCCATGTGCTTTTAAACTCGAGACCTGCAGGCACTGCTTTTAGGAGGTCTGTGAAACGCCAGTAAGAGGGAAAGTGCGTGGTCAACAGGCTGAAATTTAGAATAGTAAGGTCCAGTTTTGTTTCCATATCTTTTGTTGGAGCTCCCCACAGTCAAAACGTCTCTCAGGGAACCTCCAGTTTCCTAACCTCTCTCCTAACCAAGTTTTGGACCCAAATCACTGGAAGCAGATCACACGGATTGCTGGAATGCAGAAGTTAAATAACCAAATTTCCTTATCATGGTTTTCTTAAAATTCTTCCACTTACAGAGCAATGATTTTAATGCATTGAAGTCCTAGCAGATGATTTTCAGTTGTGCATTTAATTTATTTTTTTCTATGCCATGGAGACCTGGCTGGGAAAGGAAAAAAAAAGGCTAAAATTGTTTAAAAAATCTACAGAAGTTGTTTCTTCTTTCCCTGATATTTTCCAATCAGACATGAAAAATATTAAAGGAAAATTTCTCTGGAAATTTGGGGCAATCTGAAACAATATGAGGAGCTTGCTGCCAACATATTTTCTCAAATACATTTATATTTTCCAACCCGCAATGACAAGCTGTTAACAGCTCCTTGAGAAAAAAAAAAAAAAAAAAGAAAATTGAGCTGAATGTTTAGATTTCTGCCCTGGAGTTTAACAGGGAGTAGCAAAGCAGCGTCTGGGTGCTTGGCAGGGGTCACAAGGAAAGATGCTGTGCTTCAAAGCTCTTGGGAGGGCCTCAGTTTTCTCCCAAACAACTGCTGTTACTTGAGCTGAGCTGACAGACGGAGCCAGGAGGGGATGGCACAGGTGGAAGCAGAATCTTGGCCATTGATTATGATTCATCCTCACTGAACAACAATGGAGATGGGGGGAAAACCACTTTTATTTTGTCTGCTTCAGCATTTCCAGCAACACCACTCATTAGGGAATCACAGAATGGTTTGAGTTGGAAGTGACATAAAAGAGTGCCCAGTTCCAACCTCCCTGCCACGAGCAGGGACACCTTCCACTATCCCAGGTTGCTCCAAGCCCCGTCCAGCCTGGCCTTGGACACTTGAGGGACGGGGCATCCACAGCTTCTCTGGGCAGGCTGTTCCAGGACAAACTCTGTGCCACAAATAGAACACTTGTCAATCCTTGTAAACCAAACAAATGACCCCAGGACAGGGGCACACCTCACGTGTCCATCCCCCTGAGCCTCCCTGCACAGCTCTGGTGGCTTCATGCTCCCACACGTCCCCGGGCTGACGCCTGCGATGACAGCACGGCCACAGCCAGGGTTTCACATTTCCCAGCCCAGCTATTTACCCAGAGCTCAGCCTGGAGGAAAACAACTGCCAGACAGTCAACAAGAGATCTGAGGGCCACCCGACTCCTGGGCAGGCTTTCCTGCCAACTTCCCAATAAAGAAGCAGAGCCGGGCTGGGGCTCAAGGCATGACCTTCGTTTGCTTCATGTTGTGTGTTTATTATCTGGGTTGGGACAGCCCCAGGCACCTGATTGATGGGCACCTTTCACCCACCCCTGGGTGAAGATGCTTGTGATGCCTCAGGGGTTCCATGGATGGTCACTGACCCAGTGGGACATACAGTCTGTACCCATGGAGCAGAGCTCAGAGCGATTCCCAAACCTGCCAGCTATGCAAAAGCAATGCCTTTCTGCAGCTGTGGTTAAGGGGATCCCACCAGGATGGGTTTGGGATGAAGGTGAAGTAGCCAGAGGGTCACAGGAGCTGTAGTATCTGCAGGACACGCTTTGAGCATGGATATGCTGTGTCTCCTCCCTGTCCTGCCCTAAACACTGGTGCTCATTCCAGACCTGACCAGTTGAATATCCCTGAAAACCCATCTCATGCAGGCTCAAACCCATCTCAGCCCAGAGACTGAGCAAGCACAGCTCCCTTGGACACGTGCAGGAGCACACGCAACCACCCCAGTCCCTGGCAGCCGCCAGTGCCTTCGGATGCTACTCAAAAATCTGGTCCTCTTGCATTCAGAAAGAGCCAGTCATCAATGACAGGGGTGACTAAAGCTCAGCACTGGCACTCACCAGCCTCATCCCACATTGCCTTGTCCCGTCTTGTCTGCAGCCAGGCCGTTACCTGCCGGGCCACCCAATCCCGTGGCTGCCAGCAAGGTGTGACAGCACATCCCAAGCCAGGCTGGAAAAGGTAACCTCAGGTCGTCCAGAATTTGGGCTGGTAAAGTCACATCCATAAAAGAACGCTTCCCACCCTCATGCCTTCCACCTAATTGCTGCTGTTGCAACAGCCGCACAGGATTTAATGGTTTATTGCATTGTTCTTTTATTTATGGTGTAAATGTGTTGGACGTGATCAGTTTCTGAGCCGCTCAGCTGCACCCAAAAATTATGAAGAGAAGAAAAACAAAAGGAAAGGGGAAACATGGCAGCAACCAGAGGTGATTTAATGTTTAAGGGAAACAAAGGCTTTGCTGACTGTGTTCCCCCGTGCACATGATCTTCACAGCTGGCAGGAGCTGGAAATCCATTCCCTGCCTTTGGCAAAGCCACCTTGGAGAAAAAAATAAACACAAAAATAACCGCTGGCAGGTGCCTCTTCTGTCTCAACTCATCCTGCTCAGCTTGGTTCAGCAACATGGAGATTTTGGTGGCGAAGCTGCTTCTGAGACCCTCTTCCCACCCCAAAGCTTTGGCCTCAGCTGCGAACAAGATCCAGCCTTCCAGCTGGGAAATGGATCCAGGCTGGGGAAAAAAAAACAAAACAAAGCTTTTTTTTTCCTTTATTATTATTATTCTATGTACTGTTTATTCTATAAATTATTTTTTCTTTATTTTGTTCTTAATGGGAAAGTTGTTTTGTGAGCAGGGATTCATTCCTGGAGCACCTACTGTTGGCATAAAGCCATCCTACATTCCTTTTGTTGGAGGGGCTTTATCGGGCTGCCTAAGCCCAAATCACAGCCTCAGCCATGTCCTACTGCTCCTGTGAGAAATCCCTTGCTAATAAGGAGGATTTCTAAGAAAATCAGTGAGAAGGAGAAAAAAACCCAAGTCAAATCCTCAAATTTCTGCTCCAGCCATGTTAGAGTCTCCTATTGGCATTAAGGTGGGATGCTTGCCTGGGTCATATCTGGCACGAAGGCACGAGTTTCCTCCAAATAAATTTATATTGGTGACCGAGGAGCCTTTCTTTTACACTTGTGCCAGGTGACCTGGCAGCGCCCACTTGCATTTTTAGGGGTGGAAAAATTTGGTCTCCCGGGCACAGAAATCAGCAGTCGTTCAGCCCTCACCTTCAAGCCCACGAGCAAGACCCAGTGCAACCCTGCTCATCCCCCAGTAAAAGCAGCTGGAGCATCCCGACTCGGGAGACACCAAAACTGGGAAGCCGCATCCCTCCTTGGAGGCTCGCGGACTTGGGACCAGGAGCAAAAACATCCCAGTTTTCACCCAGTACCACGGGGAGAAAAACACTCCCGGTACTGGCGGGTTACCCCTGTTGTTTACCAGCCTCAGCTGCTCTCCGGGCTTCCTAGAAACAGCCGGGAAGGCCGGCAGCAGCGCGGCTCTTGCACGCTCCTTTCGCGTGGCTCGGCAGGAGGAGGCGCAGCTGCCGGAGGTCGGGCAGCGCAGCCCGCAGCGTTTCCTCCCCGTGTCCATGCGAGCGGGGCGTGCACAGCCCGTGCGGCTTCCCGTGCTCCGGCGTCCCCCCCGTGCCCCGTCCCGCATGCCGGCAGGCCAATAAAATAGTAAATAAACCGGTAAGCAAGTTCAGCCCGCTGTCCTGGGAAAGGTTCTCCCCGCGCCAGGTCGGATAAACAAGCTCTAGAGGCGGCCGAGAGGGGAATAAATAAACCAGGCTGGCTGAAGGGATGCAGCCGTTTAACACCAGCCCTGCCATGTCCCTGCCCAAAGGGAGCCCAAAGCGCGGCTGGGGCTGCACAAGGACACGGCAATACCTCCTTTGCTCTGTGGATTTACCATCCCTTTCCCCATCACCCCTTCCCCAGCAGCACAAGGACACGGCAATACCTCCTTTGCTCCGTGGATTTACCATCCCCTTCCCCATCACCCCTTCCCTAGGTGCACAAGGACGCGGCAGTGCCTCCTTTGCTCCGTGGATTTACCATCCCCTTCCCCATCACCCCTTCCC
>VWPU01001905.1:0-30498 GCA_013398955.1 Callaeas wilsoni | reverse complement strand
CCTTTGCTCCGTGGATTTACCATCCCCTTCCCCATCACCCCTTCCCCAGCAGCACAAGGACGCGGCAGTGCCTCCTTTGCTCCGTGGATTTACCATCCCCTTCCCCATCACTCCTTCCCCATCAGCACAAGGACGCGGCAATACCTCCTTTGCTCTGTGGGTTTACCGTCACTTTCCCCATCACCCCTTCCCCAGCAGCACAAGGACGCGGCAATACCGCCTTTGCTCCGTGGATTTGCCATCCCATCACCCATCACCCCTTCCCCAGCAACATCGTTTTCTCCCCGAACCATTTCACGAGGAGGTGTTGGTCTGTCTCAGCTTTCCCTCTCTGTCCTCAGATAATCTTTTCCAAGGCTGAGCAAAGCTTTCCTTGATTTCCAACCCAACTCAGCATCTCTCCAGGTGGGGTTTTAACACCCTGCTCCTGCCCACAGGGGCTGATTTGGAAGCTCTGCACTGCACTACAATGAATGGACCAGTAATACCCCCCAAAATGTACCTGCACAGGGAGCACACCTGAGGAGGCTCCAGCACAGCCAAGACTGGTGCAGAGAGAGTTGGATCCATGGATAAGAGCAGCTAAAGGCACTGTCAGCACGGCCTCCAGCACATCTCTGCACACTCCTGTGCTTCAGTTTCCCCTGCCTCAATTGATAAAGCTGGAAATCATCCAACAAGGAGTAAAAGACTGGGGAGAGGGGGAACAAAAAGTTCTCAGCAGTCAATTCTGAACAAACCTCATGAAGTCCCTGGAGAAAATATTATTATTATTATTATTATTATTATTATTATTACTATTATTATTAATGAAGGGAAATCAAAAGAAAAGCCAAATTCCATGATGTTTTAGCAAGACAGCGGCATGCAAAATGCAGGACGTCGGGTTTTTTGGACTGGACGGTGCTGGTTCCTCAGCACTAAGGAAAGGCACATCTCACTCCAGGCCCCATGCTTTTGGGAAGAGGTTTAATCTGGGATGGGACAGGGTGGGCAACACCAAGGAGATGTTTTCAAAATGGAGTATATGGGAGAGCACAAAATGAGAGTGATTTTGTTCTCCAGGAAGGAGAAAACTGGGGAATAGCTTTCAGCCTGGGAAAAGATGCTCTGGAAAAGATAATAGCTGTTCTTTACGACAAGCAATATTGAAGGTTTATACAAGATATGCTGCCGCAGTATTAGTGGAATCTTGATATCCCTTTCCCAGGACAAGGAATTCTCCAGGGGAAAACACAAAGGAAATCTAAATCTGCTTGTGTGGGATTGATTTTGAGTCCCAACTGAGGCCTGTGCCCCATCCTTTTTTTTTTTCTCCAGCCTTACAATGTAGTTATGATGGGGAAAAGAATCAGGTGCCCTGCAGAGATGTGTGTGCCTGCACGCACGCACCAGGAAAACAGGGATCACACCTTGCTGGCTGCTGGTTTTGAAATCCTCCCACATCCCTCCATGAAGAAAAACCTGTGGTGATCTGATTTAAAGCTGTTTTGTCCTCAGATCCGTTTCTCCATCACGGAGGGTGTGTTAGGGGAAGGTTCGGCGTGGCAGCAGCTCTGCTGGCACAGGCTCCCAGTGGCACAAGGATGATGGGATGCCAAGTGGAAAAGGGGCCTGGTGGGTGTTGGTGGTGGGATCTGAGCACTGGGGTAAAGCCCAAGCCCAATCTGAGCTGCTTTCCTGTGGGCCACAGCCACTGAGCCTGGGTTTCAGCTCGTGGCTGGATAAAAAGCACCGGGGTCACGCCAATGCATATTTGCTGTGCAGGATGGAGGCAGGACACCAAAAGGAGGGGTTTTCCAGCATCCTGAGTTGCTTGCTGGGATGCTGGCCCTGGCAGGGCAGGTTATGGGCGTGTCTGCCTGCTCCCAGGTTAGACATGAGGATATACCTTCAATATCTTTACGTGGTTTTATTCCCAGACTCAGGAAGTCTGGGAGCTGCTAACAACCCATATCTCTCCCCACCAGCTGGTTTCTGTGGAGTGATCAGAATGCAGAGCGGGTCCCAAAAATCCCACTGGACCTCACAGAGCTGCCCACCCCTTAGGAGCCTCCTACAACAGTTTCTAGTGGCCACTGGTGGCAGCCAAGGTTGTCCCACCTGGCCACCACAGCCTGGCACGTGCCCTCCTGCACCAGCACCACGAGACAGGGTGGGCTCTGCTCTTGGTTGTGCATGACCCAGTGAGCAACAATGTGAACAAAAATGGGCATGGTGACCCCGAAATCCATTAAAAACTCCCCATGAGTGGTCATAAATGCTAAAGAAAGTGCAAAGGCCAAGAGGCAGTGGAAAGGTCGTGCTCACAAAGGGCTTTTTTGGAAGTGCAGGGAGGTGCTGGGAGGGGTGTGATGTGGGGACAGACACCTGGTCCTTTGGGTCCTTTGGCTCAAGAGGCTGGTGAGGGGAAAGGGGATGAAATGAAACCAAGAGCCAAAAGGAAAATACTACGGTGAGAAGCACGGGCCAGGGGGCAAAGCAGGACAGGAAGGGATTTCCAGCCTTCCAGGAAAGGTGCTCAGAGAAAACAAGGTGATGGTTTGACTCAGGCACGAGCCCATGAGTCAGGAGAGCCAGGGCCAGTTCTGCCACACGTTTCCTCCCTGCCCTTTGAGCAGACACCCACGGTGTCACTGTCACCGGGGCTGTCCCCACCGGGAGCTGCAGCAGGCAGGACCCCCCTCAAGCAGCTCCTGACTCCTCACATGGCTTCTCTGCACCCATCAGCGCTTAAAAATCCTGTCTAGTGCCTCTGACAGGAAATGCTGGATAAAAACTTTTCCAGGGCTGCCAGGAAGACATGATATCGAGGAGGGATGGGTGATGTGACCAGCAAAGGCAGCAGCATGTGGGTTTGCAGGGCATTGCCAGCAGTCCAGAAAGCCTCCCAAGGTGACAAGATTGTCCCTTCCAATACCTAAAAAGAGCTGCAGAGAGGCAATTCTCCACCTTTAGCTGTAACCACGCAGCAAAAGCAGAGTTTCCCATTAGGGGGTGTTACAGTCTGAGTCACTGCAGGAGCTGGGACAGCAAGGAAGTGCTCGGTGGAGCAGGGCACAGGCAGCAGAAATAACAGTGCCGGGATGTGCCACAGTCCTGGCCTTTCCCTTCATGCTCCGGGCAAAAGGCACCTCTGCTCCTGCTGACAAGAGCCTCCTTGATCTCAGCAAGCAGATATGAGACCAGGGGATGTTGTAACTTCCGCTAACAGAATGGACAAAGCAGTGAGAGCAGTAGGAGAGGGAGGGATTCTGCCCCTCCACTCCACTCTTGTGAGACCCCACCTGGAATACCGTGTCCAGCTCGGAGTCTGCAATATAAGAGGGTTGTGAAACTTCTGGAGCAAGTCCAGAAGAGGCCTTGAAGATGCTCCAAGGGCTGAAGAATCTCTGTTATAGAGACAGGCTGAGAGAGCTGGGGTTGTTCAGCCTGGAGAAGGCTTGTGGGAGATCTTAGAGTCCCTTCTAGTGCTTAAAGGGAACCTATAAGAAAGATGGGGACAGATTTTTTGGCAGAGTCTGTGGCAATAAGACAAGGGGTGATGGTTTCAAAGTGAAGGAAGGTTGATTTATATTACATGTAAAGAAGAAATTTTTTATAGTGAGGGTGGCGAGACCCTGGCACAGGTTGCCCAGAGAGGTGGTGGATGCCCCATCCCTAGAAGTGTTCAAGGTTAGGCTGGAGAGGACTTTGAGTAACCTCATCGACTACAAGATGTCCTTGCCCTGTCAGAGGGTTTGGAACTAGGTGATCTTTTACATCCTTTCCAACCCAAACCCTTCTGTGCTTCTGTCATCATGTGTTCAATCTCTGCTCGCTGGCTTCCAGTCTTATCTCCAGCTCCTTCCCAGCCAGCAGCCAGGATTTCATTTGTCCTGTGACAGATGACAAATGTCCTGCTCGCTGGCAGTATCCTGCCAGCTTATCACCTGCACACTCCCAGGCTTCCTCGTGCCAGCTGCAGTAATTAAATCATATTTTTCAGGAAGGGCACTTTAGGTGAAAGCTCCCAACACGTCCTGCCAGCAGAGCTGCAGCCACAGACAGGCCTTTGCCAGGGTAATGGCACTGCTTGGGGATCAGGCCTCTCTCCAGTGCTCCCAGCTGATGCAGCAATGCTGGAAGAAATTCATTCCTGCCCTACGCTCGTTCCTCCTGGCTGTCCTTGAGCATCCCTGCCAGAAATGCCTTTCTTTAATATCTGAAACTGCCAAATGCCTTGAGGTCGGCTAAATGGCAGCTGTTACACAGACATGAAGTGCAGATCCTGCCGCAATGCCACTGGCTACAATGCCCGAGGAGAAAAGGGCAACAGAACAGAGCCAAGGCAACCAGGATTTCACACAAACTCCTCGGAGAGACATGGGGAAGTAATGCCAAAGCTGCAAGTGGTGAGAAACCGGCAAAGACAGGGGTCGAGTTTGCATTTTCCTCCACAGGATGCTCCATTTCCACACACGGGGGTGTGCAAAGACAGCTGAGAGCCTCCAAAATGCTCATCCCAAAGTGTCCTTGATCCTCAAGCTACTGGGGGTTTGCAGAGCAGCAGCCCTTGGGCAGAGCCTCCTTTCTGCACCCTGGATCAGGGTGGCAGTGAGCAAGCCCTGAAGTGAGATGCTGTTCCCAAAAATTCCCAGAGTAAAGGCTCAGCCTTCTTGCTGAGCTGCCCGGAGCCCTGATATTCCTCTGGGAGGGTCAGGAACACAGCCAGATTCCAACCCAGCTGAAGCCACCACCTTGAGCAAGGATTTTTATGCACCAAGCTGAACTAGAAGGAAAATATCTTCACGCCCAAATCTCCTGCAAACTTGGGTTGTGCACAGCTTGCTGTGGGCAGCTTTGGAAGGGCAGCCACAAGGCCATGCTCTCCACAAGCCTCCTGCCTGGTGGCTTACAGAGGTGCCCCTGGGAAGGCCAGGCAGCCCAGCAGCAGCCACTGAGCAGTGTTCCAGGCAGGGCTGGTGATGTGGGACCCCACCAGCCCAACGGGATGACCCGAACTGGGGTCAAAGGCTGCAGCCAGGTCACAGCACTGCTAAGCCACCATTTAACCATGTCCCCAAGTGCCACATCTACATGCCTTTTAAATCCCTCCAGGGGTGGTGACTCCGCCACTTCCCCAGGCACCACTTTTCCAGTGCTTGACAACTCTTGTGGTGCCAAAATTTTTCCTAAAATACACAAGCAGTGGACAAAACCCATCCACACCGGCCTCTCTGCCACCTTGTCCTCTCTGGAGCTGCAGGCTGACACACGGAGCTGCTGAAAGCTGCTCTGGAATTTCAAGGTTGACCTCTAGAGGAAGTTTGTAGACAGACGAGCTAGGGCTGCGACGGTGACACAACGGCCGCAGCACCGAATTGCCGAGGCTCCGCAGGTCAGCTGTGCCCCACGCGTGTGATGACAAGCACGGTGTCCCAACAAACGGGTCCTCCCCCGTTCGGGTGTGCTGGGCAGGACCGCACGGAAATTGCTGCAAATCCGCCACGTGTCCCAGCTCTCCAGTGTTGGAGAGCTGCCCGTCGGTCCTACCCCCGCGGAGGCTGCAGCAGGGCCGCGGGAGCTGCCCTCCAACGTGGGAAGTTCCCCCGGTCTCTCCCTGCTCCCCATCGAGGGCTCGGCGCTTTCAAAGCCTCACAGGCTCTGCTTCCCTCCCACCTCCCACCCCCAGCATCTCTCCCTCTGCTCCAAATTAATCCGTTTATCACCTAAAATTAAATCGAGCCCTGCAGTCTGCTGCGCTGTCAGGATGCGAGGGTGTGAAGCACATCACGCTCCGCTGAGCCTTGAAAGGCAACAGAAACCTCGGCGCCTGAATACGCGTTCTGTGAGCATCACTGCGGGCACTGCCTCACCCCGAGACATCCTCCCCGGAGCACGCAGAGGGGAGAAAAACAAATCCAGCCCTCTCCCCGCCAATTTCATTGCCTCCCTGCTGCCCTTCGAGGCCGTGCCAGTCCCGGTGCGCGACACCTCTGTCCCTGCCCCAGCGCAGGACTGCCCGCCGGCCAAAGCACCTGTGTGCGACGCTGAGCAGCACTTTCTCCCCGTGTCCTCGCATATCCCGACTTAACCCTGTTTCCCCTGACTTTTTTTGTCTCGTGGAGAAGATTTTTCCCTTCCATTTCTCCACCCAATAGAGCTGCAGGGAAAAGAGACCACCACAAGCATCCCACTTTGTGTCCCACCGTGCCCGCGCTTTCCTCTGGAAAGAGGAGGAGGTGACATTAAGAGTCTCTGCTTCACAGCAGCCCGGAGAGGATGGAAAACTCATCCACAGCAGCACAGGAGCACCCCCCAGGGCTTTAGGTCCCGTAGTGGGTGCTTCTTGCCCACACTGCCAAGCCAGGGGGTGACAAGTGGGGATTTCTGCGGAAAAGAGATGGTTTGGGGTGCACATCCGAGGGCACCACGGCATGAAAGGGGCTTGCCCAGGTGAGGCATCGTCTTCAAAAGCCGTTCACCTCCCCAGTCTCTCCTCCCAGCCCCTCGGCTGAGCATCTCCCAAGGACGCAAACGCGCTCGGGTTGCCAGTTCTCAGACCGCACCGCCGCAGCCAGCCCCCGGCAGCATCCCCTGCCCAGAAACATCCTGCTGCCTTCTGCCCTCAGCCCTTGCACCACCCGCAGCAGCTCATCCCCCTCGCCGGGGGACAGACGAAAAACCCCACGGGGAAGGCGGAGAGGGGACAGTTGCCCTCATCGGGCTGCACAGAACACGCCCACCCACCCCACACACAACCTCAGGGGTGTCCCCCATCCTCCCCCAAAGGCGGCGGTGCGGCAGAGCCGGGCACAGCCCGGTGCTCCCATCTCCCATCCCTGCAGGAGGCACGGCCCGGGCCACGGAGCCATCCCTGGATGCCCAGGTGGTCCCCGGGGGAGCATCCCGGGATGCTGCCCACCCATCCAGCCCTACCTTTGCGGAACGGCATGGAGCGGGAGGAGGCAGGGCTGCGCTCGGACGCCTGGGTTCCGCGGACGCGGACGCGTTCTCTTAGAGAGATATATACAAAAATATATATATTTCTTCTATATCTCTGTTTCTTTCCTTCCTCCTCCTCCTTCTTTCAGAAGGAAACGGACATATTTGGGCAAAGCCCGGCAGAAACCAGCGTCATTCCGAGGGTGGCACTGCAGAAAGGAGGAAGTTCTTGCCGTTTCAGAGCTTTTAACCCTTCGCTTCCCGGAGACAGCAGCGCCGGGAGGGAGGTGACAGGAACAGGACAAGGAGCTGAGGGCCTTAGAAAGGGGCGGAAGGCACCAGGAAAGGGGTTTTGAGTTGAATTGTGGTGTTTTTTTCTTGGTAGGAGCAGTAAAGAACTGAGTGTAATGGATGTGGGTGTGATAATGGAATTTTGGCCTCCTGCATCACTTATGCAAATTTCTGAGCTCATCAGAGCATCAATCTCATCTTCTTTGTGGTGGCACTGGGACAAACTGGGAAAATTCAACTGCTTCAGAAACAAGGGGGTCAGAAACTCAGATCGTCCTGTCCAGCATCTCCTGCCCTTGCACACGCAATTGGAAGTTCAACTCCTGCTGTGCTGGATCCTGAGGATGAGCAAATACCCCTCTCCTGGGATCACAGGGCTGGGATGAGCTTTGGAACAGCTTCAGGTCTGTGTGTCCTCATCTCTGGAGCTCAGGTTGCAGCAGGAGGTGAAGGTGGAGCATTTTAACCTGGGAGGGTTGTTTATTTTTGCTGTGGCACCTTCATGCCCTCCCTGGAGGTAGAAAGACGCATTGGCTTGGAAGAGAAACTCTTTGAACTGTGCATGACTGGACCCTGTCCTTTCATCTTGGTGCTTGACAGCGACACCATGAGCTCCACGCTGCGTCTCTGCTCCCTGCAAAACTGTTTTTCTCTCCTGGTGTCAACAAGACTTTCCTCAAACCATCCCTGGGGTGGTCTAAAGCCTCCCCATGCATCTCCTGCAGGCTCCAGCCTCATCCAGACCACCTCAGTGCTCCAGCTGAGCATTCTTCATCCTCCTCAGGGCAAAGTCTGCCAGGTTTGGCTTAACCCCCGCTGGAGAAACCTGTTCAAGCCAGTGGGTGAGGAGCACTCCAAAAAAACACCCCCCAGGCTGCTATGAGAGCTGTGAGTCCAACAGGAACGGCAGGGCCAGGGACATCAATGTCATACGTGGCTTTGCTGTCTCTGTCCTGTTCAGGGAGCGTTGGCTGCTGCACACAGAGGTGTTCCTGAGCCCTAGCACTATGTGAGGAACAAAAGTATTCAAGATCTGATGGCATGGGCTGCTGGGCTTCTTCCAGTGACTGGAACCAGCTACAGCAGCCGGTTTGTGCCCTGTCCCTGGAAAACACAGCAGGACAGGCTGGGGGCTGCCCAAGAAAATTGAGCAGGCAAGAATTTCCTTGGGGAAAAATCATTCAGAAATGGAATTTACCAGGATGTTTAGTGTCCTCAAAGGGCCACAGGTTGGGAAAATTTAAGGCAGGTGAGTTGGACATCCATGTGCTGTTGCCAGACAACCCAGAGTCCTCCTTCACTCCATGTGTCCCAGCACCCAGGTGGAAGGGAAGGACACCCCAGCCATGCCCAAGGCCAGAGCAGCAGGATGCAGGTGTTCTTCTGCTCCACCTCAACTCAAACCCAGTCCTCTGCTCTGACAAACGAGTGAAATTCCTTGGAGTGATGAGCTTTCAAATCACTACAAAACACAAAACCAGATTTTTACCGTTTTATTTCCCAGGATAAATGTGGATTAGCAGTTCATCTCCAGGAGGATATTTCTGGCACACGATTCCAGGGCAAAAGAAACTTAATGCAATATTCTCAGGGTTAGACCCAAAATGAGCATCTTATCCATGAAAATCCATGTTTGGATGCCCATGTCCAAGTTTGTTGTCCATAACATCCTGCTCAGTGCCTGCACAGCTTGGAAGGGGCTTAACTCCTTGGATGTTTTTTTTTCCAGTGCTGATCTTGCCTGGATACTGCCACTTCAGCTCCAAAACCTTCCCAGTAGGAGCATCCCAGAGTTCTGTAGTTGTGACCAGGAGCTGTATTAGAGGATGATAGTTTAGGTCCCCATTAAGGTGCTTCTGTCACCTGGCCCCTGCCCTGGGATTTGCTCCAGTTATTCTGTATATTGACCTAGAAAGATTGCAGATGGGACCATCCTTGGCATCCATACATCTGCTTTCCATTTTCCAGGAAATTCCAGAAATCAGCTTCCAAGCTCCAGCCAAGGCCTTCACAGGAGTCAGAGCATCATTCCCTAGATCAGATATTATTTGGTTTCACCCACAGAAAGCACCTCAGGCATCTCAGTAGTGCCAGGCAGTTTACATAAGCAGAGAAGACTTCAAACCTAGTCTGGGGATTCCTGGTGTACCAGGATCTTCACCCCTTACTCACAGTTCAGCAGCATTTCTGTCTGGCATCTAAAAAGAACAAGTAATAATATAGTAATAATTAAAGAAATTACTGAGAATCCGGCTGGTCCCAAAACAACATTTAGATAAAACTGAATAAACTCTGGTCCAGGACAGTGAAATCAGAAATCATCTCTCCTCCTGGCAGAGCACAAATGCCAGGCTGCTCGGCCAGAGAGGGTGGCAATGGCTCACCATCACTTGAGGTTTTCAGAACAGGTTGAGCAAACATGGTGGGAAGGGTTTCAGCCAGCACTGATTGTGCCCTAGGGGTGAGGGATGGTCCAGAAAGCTTCCTGAGATCTTCCCAAGCCCTGGTTTCTGTGGGAGAGGCACTTGGAGCCTAAATGGTTGCTACCGGCTTTCCCAGCCGTGTCCTGTAGGAAGCTGTCTCCAAAGGAAACAAAAGCGTAATTTAATGGCTAGTATTTTAGGGAGATTGTTTAATTGGAACTGACCCAGCAAAGGATCCTTTTACCTGTCTCACAGGATTAAAACCCATATTTCATAGGAACATGGAAAGGTTTGAGTTGGAATGAATCTTAAAGATGATCTAGTTCCAAATCCCTTGCCACGGGCAGGGACACCTGCCACTAGCCCAGGGACACCTGCCACTAGTCCAGGCTGCTCCAAGCCCCATCCAAACTGGCCTTGGACACTTCCAGGAATGGGGCAGCCACAGCTTCTCTAGGCAACCTGTGCCAGTGCCTCACCACCCTCACAGGGAGGAATTTTTCCCTCAACTTCATCCTTAAGCCCAGAAAAACCTCTTTATCCAGGATGGAGATTTAATTTGCCTTCCTCACCTTGCACTGAATCCATCTGTGTGCACAACCAGGCTTTGCATCAAGGGGCACGGGGACGAAACGAGCTGCTCTGCACATTCCCAGCAAGGAAATCAGTATTGAACTGTTCTCCCTTTCCAGTTAGTGAGATAATGGGTGGGAGCAGCGTGAGACAGGAATGTCGGTGCTTTCAGCCTGAGAATCAGTCACGGGGATCTCCTTTACTGCAAGGCTTATACTCTACAAGCAAATAAGAATGCAAACAGCTCCTTTGAAATATTTATAACATTTGGAATGACTTGCATGGCACAAATCCAAAGAAGATGAGGGTGCTGGGAATTGCTGGCGCTGGGTACACCAGGGGACTTGCTTACATGATTGATCTGGCTTGCAGAGTTCTGGTCTGTCCTTTTATAAGATGTCTGAGTGCTCAGGCAGGCTCTCCTCCTCCTCCTCCCCTGGGTTGCACACTGCCTGAAGGTGCTGCTTTCCCCATAGCATCAGGCCCCTTTTCCCACTGCCCAGCTGTTCCCTGGCTGAGCTGCTGTGGTCACACCTAAGCCAGTCTTCACAGCCACACTTCAGTGACCAGGCACTGACCATTACACCTCTGCTCTCAGCCCATGCCCAGGTTTTCAAGGCCTTTGCTGATCCTCCCACACTGCAGCAGCCAGAGGCTGACACCCAGCTGCTCTTCTCACAGAGTTCTCCCCACGTGCTGATCACCAGCCTGATGCCTCAGCCTTGCAAATTCAGCAGGGGAAAGTTGCAGAGAGGCTCGTGGCCTGTTCGTGCTGGGAGAACAGGCAGCTCAACCAGGGCATCAGGGCTGGAGATGCAAAAGGGACAGGGAACAACGAGCTTTTGAAGAGTTTACAGCCAACCCCTCCCCTTGTAGCTTGACCTAGAGAGATTACTTTTATTAACCTCTGGCATTAGTGCTGGCATCTTCATATCACGAAGATTAGGTGCTCTATAAAGGTGTGGAGATAAGACTGGATTAGAGAGACACAGACCAAAGAGTTAGGACAAGGAAGAATGGCTTTAAACTGACAGAGGGCAAAGTTAGATTAGAGATTAGGAAGAAATTCCTCCCTGTGAGGGTGGTGAGGCCCTGGCACAGGTTGCCCAGAGAAGCTGTGGCTGCCCCTGCATCCCTGGAAGTGTCCAAGGCCAGGCTGGACAGGGCTTGGAGCACCCTGGGACAGTGGAAGGTGTTGGAATGAGATGATCTTTAAGGTCCCTTCTAACCCAGACCATTTTGTGACCAGGTACTCTTGGTCCTTTGCAGAGGTCCAGATCCTGGTCTCCTGTTTTGCACAATTTTCAGCTTTTGGGTTTTGGAGAGAAAGAACTGGACAGCGTTTCCCAGGAGTGGTCTGCAGGCAGTAATTACTGCAGCTGTCAGGTACAAACCTTCCTGGCTTCTCTGCTGCTGCCAGCTCCAGCAGGTTTCTAAATTTGATTTTGCTCTTTCCACGCAGGAAATTCACTTTCCCTTCTCCATTGATTTCTGTGGCTTTGAACTGCTACCACACACCCACCTGGCACTGAAGAGGAAATGTCACATTTGTAGAAACATCTGCATCCTTCTTCTGATGCATCAAGAGTGACAGATAATCAATTCTATTTCACACAGTCCAGGCTTGCTGAGGCAAATCCTTGCCATGCAGTTAACTCTCCCTATTTTTAAAACAGGGAAAAAAAAAAGGATATATTGATTTTATGATCCCAATACCATTATTTTTTAACATAAAAGCTGATAGCAGCCTCAGGTTTCCAGGCTTTTATGTTCTCCAACACTGCAGGAAAAACAAAACCCATCAGGCTTTGCCCATGAATAAATCAGCCTGCTGGATAGAAATAAAACAAAGCAAAACACTTTTAAATGATCGGGTAAAAATCCAGATGAAGAAAGGGGAGGAAACACATAACTAGTGTGTGACAGCTGAAGATGCTTTCAAAACTTCATTTCCTTATTAGCCCTAAATTCCTGACTTCCTCAAAAGAGCTGAGTCCTTGCAGGTGAACGTGGTACTTCTGGGACAGTGTCTTTGGATGCAATGGTGTTGTGTCATATGGGATGATGGGCAGGGCTGTAACTGGTCCAGACAGATGGATCTTCCTCTGAAATTTATGCTTGAAGAAAATCCCTGAATCCCAGTTTGAGTACACTTCATTGCCACAGGATTATTTCCCTGGAAAGGGTCTTTAAATTTTGCTGTTCGACTGCAACACCCCTTCCTACATAGAGGGAAGACAAGACGCTGGGAATTGCTCCAGCTCACATCCTCTCCCCGCGGTAACTCTGCACCACTGCAACTGCACAAACCCTGCAGTTTCCCAAAGTGGAAAAACACAAAACCCACCAGTTTTCACTTCCCATCCTCCCAAGAGGAGCTCGGTGTGTTTTGCCAGAGTATCATTTGAGTTTTGGTTCACAGTTGCTATACAAGTTTTACGAGTTCAAAGCAGAGAAGTCCAAAAGTGCTACCCAGCTTTGTGCCTGCGGCAGAAGGTGGAGAAACCCAGGATGAGTGGAAGACCTTTGTCTTGGCAGGACCATGTGGATTCCTGAGCTGTTGACTTGCTGCAAACTCTCAAATGGAGGCCAGAGATCAACACCTTAGAGCCTGGGAGAGGAAAAACAACTCAAGGGCTGTGAAGTGGCAAGATGCATAAAAGCTGCTTTGAAAAAACCCCCACATTCTTCCCAGAGGAGGAATAAGAAGGAGGAGAGAAGAAAGGAAAGGGTTAGGCATCTTCCTGGGAAAGAACTTGTTTTCCATAGAGCTGAGGGTGTCTTGGGCTTTAAGCATGTGCTGCAACTGCTGGGGCTGCCAAAGCAGGGCAGGGGGATGTCCTGCATGGGAGACAGGCCCTGGTGGGTGCAGCACAGCTGTGCTCTGTTCCCTGGTGCCCACAGCTGTGGGGCTGAAAGCTTGGGCTGGGTAATGTTGGTTTGTCACAAGGCATTTGTTTGGACACAAGACATAAGGCTGTGCTTACATTTCTATACTAACAACCTTGTGCTCTGGGATTTCCCAATTTCCTGATGCCAAAAAGAAAAGAGGAAAAGCCATAAAGGCACAACCATGAGCTCAGCAGGGATCAGGAATCGGGGTATGAGAGGAAACCTCTGCAGGAACACACACACACACTATCCCTTCTTCAACTTACAAAATGTTTCCTTTGGCTTTCATACCTGTTCTTCCCACTGCACCTTTTCCTCTTCAATATCCATTTCCCCCCCATTCAAATAGGGTTTTCCTTACTGACACGGAAAGCTGTGTTTGTACCTGTGTACAAAAAGCCACCAGCAAGATCCAGCCCCACCTGACACAAACAGGCAGCAAGATCCCTAAAGGAGCACAGCTGACAACAGGATCACATTTGTATTTATTGTCAGCTACTGCACAGTTCTGGTTGAAGTCCCAAACACAGCACACAGACAAGGACTTTGTCATTCATTTTCTCTCTTCAGGAACAGAAGTGAAAGACTTTAGGTTTGCCCACCTTTGTGTCCAGCAGTTAAAACTCCTGCAGACTTTACAGCATTTTTATTCTCCTTGCCACTAACTTGCTGAGTTGTATCTTGAGTGACAGAAAACATTTTTTTGCAGTAAACAGGAGCTAAAATCACACTGGACATTCAAGGCAAGCAGCACTTGTAACCCACTGATCTGCAGGAAGAGAAAGGCAATCTTACCAACCCAAGCACCCATTTAGAAGAAGTTTCAGAGTTAATAAATCCTTCAGTGAGGAGGAAAAAGGAGCAGCTACTCCTTTATTGCTCCTGACAAAAGGGATGAGTATCTATGATTACATCCAGGGCTGCCCAGGGGTTAAGGTCTGTCAGCTCTGGCTGATGTTATGAGTAACTCATATAATTACCAGTTTTTGCACCCTTAAAAAATCCTGTTGTCCTCTGTGAAGCAGGAAATGTCACTAAAGTCTTTTGAGGAAAAGGTTCATTTTTGAGCAACCTGGTGTACGGAAAGTGTCTCTGCCTGTGGCAGGGGTTTGGAACTAGATGGTCTTTGAGGCCCCTTCCAATGCAAACCATTCCATGATTTTATGATTCAAAACAAGGCAAAGCAGGCGAATTTATCCACTAAACTACATCACAGGTAAAAAACACCTGTGTTCACATATTAAACATAAAGTCAAGGGCCACATGTCCTGCCAGGAGCTGCCTGACCATCTCCAGCTGGACTCCAGAAGTCCCTTCTACAGCCACAACCAGAAGCCAGCGGTGGTGTGTGAGGATAAACCAAACTGATGGATGATAAAGGCACTGGGATTGCTCTTTAACTGCTCTGCAGCTTGAACAAAATCAGCATCACAGGGCAAGAAGGAAGTCTTGTATTGAAAGTCCTGTCTATAGGACATGCCAAAAAAAAATCCCAAGCCCTAGTGCTACTTTCAAACCCATCTATGAAGAACCTACATCCTCACAGAGCAGCACAGCAGAAATCCAAATCTCCTGGCTGTGTCCTCTCATTGCTCAGCAACAGCAAATTAACAGAGCACACACTGCCAGACACAATCAATCCCTGTTTGTCTTTAAGGACAACTGCCTGATCACCTAAAGGCAGGAATTCCCCTAAGGACCCAATCATTACAGCACTGAACTTACTGCTACAGAAAGTGCTTGTAAGCAGCACTAAGTTCTCCATGATCACAAGCAATTCCTGCTTTTTTTGGGAAAAGGAATAGGGTTAGTCTTGCACCCAGCTAGGAACACGTTACCAGTGCCAGATGCATCCATACATGGGCCTCAGCTGTGTGGATGTTCTTGCTCTCTTCCAATTTTTAGAACATTTAAATTAATTTCTACATTTCTGTGAGCAGCTAATCCTGGACACTATTTTTATGAAGGACAAGAAAATCATCAGTAGCAGTCAGCTGGGATTCACTGAGGGGAAGTCATGCTTGACCAACTTGATAACCTTCCACATTGAAAGACTGGCCTGGCAGAGGAGAGCTGTGGGTATTTGTCTACCTCGACTTCTGTAAGACTTACAAACATTGTCTCCTGTAAGATCTTCCTCACAAGAAAGCTCTTGAAGCTGCAGGAGCAGACACCAAAAACTGTCTGAATGCCTGGTCCCAGTGATCAGTGGCTCAGGGTCGGGCTGGAGCCCAGGAGCTGTTGGTGAACTCCAGGGGTCAATGCTGGTCCAGCCCTCTTTAATCTCTTCGTTAAAGCAAATTTGCAGATCACATAAACTGGGAGGAGTGGCAGCCACCTCAGAGGTCATGCTGCCACCCAGAGGGACCCGGGCAGGTTGGGAAGAGACTGGCAGGAACATCATGGAGCTCAACAAGACGTGCCAAGTCCTGTACCTAGGGGGAAGCAATCCCAGGCACGAACACGGGGTTTAATTCAATGAAACAAAGGGTGAATCTTGGTCTTGCTCAGGGCCTCTTGCACAATGTGCTGTAAGGACTGAAAGTTCTCACTCCCTCATTAGACTTCTGCTTGTGGAGCAAGAAGGATCTCAGAGTTTAAGATCCTCTTTGAAACCTTCCATATTTGTCTATCTTTAAGGAAACTGTATGAGGTCACAACCTGTATTTTCTCTTGCACAGAAGGGTTAAATACCCTGAGACACTCAAATCTCCCACAGGAGCTTGATTTCAGACAAGCTCCTCCCAAAGGCAACCACTTACATGGACTGCAGCATATGAATTACGTCTCCTTCTGAACTTGCTTCAGAATCCGAAGCTCAAGGCTAAGAGAATTTACCATTTTCTGTTGCCAAAATAAAAAGCAGCTCCACCAGGAATGTGGGTTTTGGTTGCAGAGTTGCAAGTGCAGGGGAATAGGGTGTAATCCCAACTCTCCAAACCATCTTCTGCGTGTCCTTGGGCAAGATATATCTTGTACCTTCCTCCCTCCCTCCATGGCTATTCAGACAGAAAGTTCTTCGGGGCAACAACTCTCACCTTTCTTGTAACAGTGGCAAAGCAAACTTAAGTTGTTGACAATAGAAATGTTAAAAATGTTCCCTGCCAGCTCCATCTCATGTCAGATTTTAGTCTGACACCGAGCAGGCAAAGTGATAAACTGACAGGTGAAATTCAACATAGGTTAAGTGCAGAACAGTGCTGGTGAGAAAATAAATCATAACCTATGTGCTTAATGATGGGCTCTGAAAGAGCTGCTACTGCTCAGCAACACCTTGGGGTTTTAACAATTAGGAAAGTAATCAAGCCACTAAATCCCCACTGTTAAAATAGTAGCCAGTGTTCCCAATTAGGAAGAGAACAAGGCAGCAAATGGTGATGCCACTCTGCAAATCCCTGTTCTTAAGACCTGAGGGTTGTTAATGCACCAGGCACCTGATTCAGCTCCGGGCTGACACGTCCTACACGTCCCTCTCAGCTTCCTGGTGGCTTCAGGACACTCAAATCTCTCTAAGCAGGCATCTAATCTGAATTCCCAGAAGCAATGAACAGTTCATACTGAGCCCAAGAGGAGATGCAGTTATTCATCACATTAGAAAACCACAGTGTTTACACAGGTGCTTAAGCCAAGGAATTATAGCTTAAATTTAGGAAATCATACCTGAAAAAGACCCAGTGCTTCACCTGAAGCACTATAACCAATCCTGCACTGTCAGTAAGGCAAATGTTCTTAACAGCCCATCATCCTCTTCATTTTCTGTAAAATCAGAACCTTTTAGGGCACCACACCAAAAGAGAAACAAAAATATTGCTTCAGACCAGCCACCACGTACGTACAAGACACGAGGCAGTTGCACAATTCCCAGGGTGTAAAGACAAACCACCAAATAAAACTTGGTAGCTGAAAAGAGCTCCAAATTAAGTGCTGCTGAGCCTTTGGAAAGGGCACTGATGAATCAGAGGAGAAAAAGGGATGTGTAAGCAGGAAGAGCTGGAGGTGTTAAGATAAAAAGTCATCTGAGAAACTACTAGAAATAGAAGTCAGTGGCAAGATTCCAGAGGAGGCCAATTCTCCAGCAGAGAAGTAAATCCAGAACCAAATTTTTCAAGGCATGCAAGATACAAACATGCCTGAGGAAGTCTGAGCCAACACATTGAGAAGAACAGGGAGAAAGTGTATTTGCAAAAAAATGCTTCCTGCTAAGGAGACAAACAAGGTCTGACCAGAGCTCAGTGTCTGAACCTTTGCGGGTTTCCACACCTGTGCAGGTGTTTGTTTGCATCAGCTGTGCCCACCTGCTTGCACACCTGGCTCCACTGTCATGTGTTTGTACAGCACCCACCAGAGAGATGGAACTCAGGGGATGCAGGTCTGCTCCAGGTTTGCTTGCTTTAGTGTCCCCATGGTACAGAAAAAAACTTCATTTGTAGCATGAATCTCCTGCACAAAATACTAAATGAACAAACCCTCTCCCCTACATTTTCATGGATAAACTTTACTCCTGTCTTCAATCATAATAAGGATTCTCAGAATGAAATGGTTCAGAAGTTGCCAATAAAGCCATTCTCATCAAACAGAAAACTTCCAGGTTATCAGACTGGCAGCTCAAAAGATGGTGCTAAAAAGCAAACAGCTGCTTAAAGGCACAAAAACCATTCTGTGTACCTCAGGAAATGCTTACAGACTAGTCATTCAAGAGTTTGCTGAAATAAGAGCCAAAAATACATCATGTTGCTTAAAGCCAAGTCGTATTTCAAGCTAAGTTCAGATCACACTACATCTCTCATCAGTGGTTAAAATTTCTACAGCAGCCACTCAAATTATTTGAGTACTACAAGCAAACCTATGCTAATTCATACCAGGCTAATCTCTTTGTTTTACTACACAGCAGCAAAGGCCTTCAAGTGTTGCTCAGAGTCAAAGAGAACTAAGAGCAGAGGCAGGAACAGAATCTAGATTCTGGTTTTGCCCCAGGTCCTGTGGTTTTGGTGTCAGGCCTGTTCCTCACCTCTGCTGCAGTGAGGGTGGATTAGAGACAGTGTCAACTCGTGATGCAGAAGTGCCCAGCTCTGAGGGAAGGCCTTGCACAACACAAGAGCAGAGTAAGGAAGCCAACACACAGCAGGTAAAATACCAGTTTTTTAAAAAAATTCTGTTTTACAAGCAAATGTTTGTACAGAGGTTGGTGGAGCACAAGCGGACAAAATAAAACACAAGACCCAAGGGTTTGTCATGGAAATCTGCAGCCAGAAGTCAACAAAAGGGCAATAACTGGAGATATTCACAGCGGTGAACTACAGGTCTGTCCCCCCTCCCCCCAGTCCGTGTGTGTAACAGGAAGAAGACATCCAGCATCAGCTTTCAAACAGCTAAAACGCCCTCAGGGCTCACAGCCATTTCGGTATGGCACAGTTCTGGGTGCAATGGGGCACACAGATAACTGCCACCACTGCAGTCACCTCTTGCCAACTCTGTCACATCCTGTTCCCAAACTAAAAGCAAACGTAAAACCAGGAGCAGAGAGCTGTGCACTATTTTACATCAAGGTAAAACTAAGAGTAGTAGTGTTTAGTAGTTTAGTTCTTCAGGTTTTCATGAGAACTTCCCTCCATGGCCTCCTACTTTGAAAACTTCCACAGGCACTCCTTCCCCAAAATAAAAAAAAAAAGCCTAACTCTGATGGTATTTGACTTCAAATACAGAAATATACACAAAGAGAGCAAATGCTACGTCTGAACTGATTAAACAAAGTTAGTTGCCTACGTATGAGTTAGAGAAGTGAGATTCTGACAGCTGGCTAGATTCAGGAAGGAGTCTCCCTTCTCCCTGCCTCATGACCTGTGATCAGTTATCCCTGGATATTCCCAGCACAGACTGCCTGACAGCACAGAGCTCCTGCTAAGAGTCCATTAAATTCCTTCGTCCTTCCATTTCCCTGGATTACACATGGATTTTCTTTTGATCTGTGAAGACACACTCAATCCTTGTTGTTTTAGTCTCCACTCTGGCACAGAAAGCTTTGTCCTGGAGTCAGGAGAACAAACCAGCTGCAACTGTCCAATGACCCAAATCACTGGTGTGCAGAGATGAAGACTCAGGAGAGCAAGGCTCTAACTCTAAGAGAGACCATCAGGGAAGAGAAGATCATAGCACACAGTCCTTGTCCAAAGCTTCACACTTATTGTGGATCCAGCACAGGGACTCCATGATGAAGCATCAGAACAAAGAAAGCAGGAATACAGACAAAGCGTCTCCTCAGCAGTGGGTTTTCAACAGAGCAAAGTCATCTGAAAGCTCAAAAAAACCAGGATCCCCAGAGCAGTAAGCAGAAATGTGCAATTCAAAACCACACAGACGTGAATCTTACTTTCAAAGGGCTTTATATTACAAAAAAAACGTAAGTCACAACGAATGTGTAAAATCCATTCAATGAGGCTTGTTTCCAGTCTGCTAGGAAAGCTACTTTTCTCTTCTTCATTCCCAGCCCACTGCTGAAAACGTGATTGCCAAAACAATGACACCTCGAGCTAGATTTTTAAAATCAAACTTGTTCCGCCAGATCCAGCACTCTGAACTTGTCCAGATTGTAGAAACAAGCCTTCACCACTCTGCCTCCAAAATATCTTCCATTTAGATCCACAACAGCTGGAATTAAAACAAAGAGCAGATCAGCAAGCAGCAATTCAACGAAATAAACATCTCTTTAACTAAACAGGCTGACCAGTGAGACTGTTCAGCTTCTCTACAGAAGTTAACTCTGAGGTTCACAGGACACAATTTAGGATCCCACCTTTGATCGCAGATTCAACCCGTTCAAACTCTAAAAATATTCTTACAGCTTCATCATCAGGGGCACCAGGGATCTGCAACAAAACAAAAACCCCAAGCCACAAGTAATTAGAACAGTAGCAAAAGCATTGGTTTCAACTGCTGTTCTGCACAAAGGCAGTGAAAAGAACAAAATAAAAGGGTTCCAAAAGCACAATACTCAAGTGATTTTTGCACTGTTGCTATTATAAGAAGCTTGTATCTAACAGATACAGAAAATCCAGAATTCCAACACAGTAAAGGATCCTGAGAGATCTTCTGTGCGTGCACCTTTAGGCAGTAACACACCAGTCGTGAGGGAGAAGTGCCCAGTTTAGTTTGAGAGTGGCCAAGAAGAGAGATAGATTATCTCTTACCTCGAAAATGACACATTTCCCAACCTTGCCATATTTCTCACATTCCTCCTTAGTTTCAACTTCAAGGTCTTCATCCACCTCCCCAGCACCGACCATGTTCTGAGAGTCAAAGAACAAACCCAACTCACTGGATGGAGTCTGTGCAGGTGATTGTGTAAACAAATCACAGATGCTCTGTGAACTGTGACCATGAATACTTTAAAAGCTGAAGAGCTACAGGACAAGACAGTTCCCTGTCCTGAAGACAAGAGAACTGTACAATTTAAAGCAGTGCTGATTTAAAGTCACAGCTTGTACCCCAGGAAGTCATGTAACTTCTCCAGAACACGGAACACCACGTGGGTGCAGGCCAGAACCATTTGAACTGTGCAGAGTCTTGTACCAGGAACAGAAGTTTAAACATTTCAACACCAAGACACCACCTCTTACTCCCGACTCACCCTCAGTAAGACCACTTTAGTTGGGCATTTCAGTATCTCAGTCAAGGGGTTGGAATCTGCCTTCTTGCCCGTTTCTGTTTAAAGACAGAACAGTGAATCACAGAATAATTTAAGATTAAAGTTCAATTAGGGACTTTTATCAGAATCTTATTGATCAAACAATGGAATAAAAGCCACAAAATGTAATTTTGTATTGGTGAGGAGCAGTTATTCACAACTTGTAAGCTACCTGGAATGACAGTAAGCAGAAAAATCAATTCCAATGATGTGAATTAAGAAAGAACACTGACAATGTACTATTTCTTCGAGGAAAATAATTAATAAGTTCAGAATTGTATCATAAGAACCAGAAGACTAAAAGTCTTCTGACTTGCTCAGAAGCCGCTCAGAAGCTTGGATGTTGTCTCTAGATCAGACAAGAGCAGGGGAATGAGAGCAACGTCTACAGGGTGTGACAGGGACAGAACAGCATCAGCCCTAGAAATGAAGATGCTTCCCGACACCAAAGGAGGACAACTGATGGAGAAAGGGGAGGATACAGGACTACGTTACAAAAAGATAAAAAAATGGAAATTTCCACAAGAACAAATACAAGTCATTTCTCCAACTCCAATGTTTTCAACAAGGACAGATGGTAAACAGAAACCCAGGAGCTTCCTTTCTCACAGACCTGGCGCAGGACACAATTACCTTTCTCTGTAGATTCACCAACAATGATCTTGCCGCCCCTCTTGCTCGTTTTCTCTACTGACAGTGCTGTGCTGAGCCCCTGTTCATGTTTGCCCAGCCCCTGGCCCTCTCTGAAACCGTACTTCTGCATGATTTTGTGAGCCACTGTCCCCCTGCAAAGAGAAAGAACTCATCAGTTAGTAAAGGTTTCTTCCACAAAACATTACCGTTGCATTTCTCCTGAGTGCTCAAAATAGTCTACCTCCTAAAATTTCCTTACACAGGGGCAGAAAGCACAAGAGCTTCTACAAGTTACATGACTTTTTTCTAAGCAAAAGGCTAAAAAGTCTGGCTATGCAATGCTGAAAGATTAAAGCACTAAGTCATAGAATAAATAGTCAATTTTGTGGTCAGAGAAAGGCACGTTAGGTCAGATTTTCAGCCCTTCCTTCAATAAAGTGAAAGTCCCATGGTACTGCTAACTAGAGGTGGTAACAATGCACAAGCTGGTCCAACAGTACCAAGCTTGGTTGTTCTTCTTCTGGACAACTAAAAAAAATCCCATAAATGAGGTCTCTGAGCTGTTTTTAGCTGTAGATTCATCTTCACTTTGTTTCCACAATAGTACCACAGGCATCATATACAAGGCAGGAAAAGTAAATGGGCAGATTTGCAGCCACAGCTGCTACATTCACGCAAATACACTCTGAATTTTTTAACAAAGCAGAGCTGAAATGATTTGAAATATCAATTTGCTGGTATGCAGCAAATTTAAGAGAAAGCTAGAAAAGAAACCTAGAGGAACTAATATGCCACCTGTGTTTTCAAGTATACTCCATTGTCGGGCTTGTACAGGCCATAAACACTTTATGCAGGAGTGTGGCTTAAAAGCACAGCCTTGAATGCAACCACCTCAGCTGTGTTTCCCTCAATCCAGTCAATCCACATTTTTTCCTGTATCCTGCCAGTCTGGACTCTCTGAACTCACACCAACCACATTCATGCAATGGGTTGTGCTCTTCTCTCCTGACAAACTGTTTCAGCTTTTGCTCTCCACCACCTTGCAATGCCCTTTCCCACGGAATGTGCAGGAGTCACTCATTTACCCCATGTTGGCCAGGAAGGAGTTGCTGGGTCCTGTGGGGGAACGAGGTCTCTCTGGCTCATCATACACCGGAGGAGGAATCGCTGCTTTGGAAGAAGGCGCCCGAGGTCTCGACTCCTCCTCGTATGGGAATGATGCTACAGCTGCAGAAAACAGGGACACTTGGTTTTTTTCAATAAAATCCTAACAAAATATTAAAAGGTCTTCCACATAAACCCAAATCAGAAGAATGTTCCCTTTGCATATGCTGTTTTAACATCCCCTCACCTCTCTCTCTCTCTCTCAGAAACAACATGAGAGTTATTCTGGATTTCCCTCATTGCATATAGATTTCCACAGCTCTATAATGCATTTATTATCCCCAAAATAAATGGAGAAAAGGAACATTAAGAGGCCTCCTGCACTACCAAGAGTTTATCCAGAGGACAAACTCCCATTCATCAGGAACAGAATTATGACAAAAATGGATCAATGCACACAACTCAAGGCCCAAGGACTGTAATAAAAATACACTGTACATTTGCAGAGAAGAGAAACCACTCTACTAAAAAGAACAAATGCAACTCATCTCACTGTGAATTTCTGAACTGCAGCTCTTCCTGGGGATGGAGATGGATCCATACTGGTTAGATTATTAAATCACCTTCCACTGACAAGTCAAATGGCAAAATTTAAAAAAAAAAAAAGCCTACAGAACACTAGAAAAAAATCACTTTTTAATGGACTTACAGACTTTTATTAGACTGACCTAATTTTAGAATATTTTCTTGTACACTAGCTCTTATATCTTATCAAATAAAAGGTCAGACATGAAGTTTGAGGATGTTATATGAGGAAAAATAATTCCTATTTAAACACCAGATGGACTGGACTACGGGACTTTGCTACACCAGTATTTTCTTGTTTTCTTCTGGCCTGGATTTGAGCATGAAGTAAGAAGCCATACAAAAGTTTCTTTGTGGGACCATGTCATATTTTAAAAGCTCTCCCCTTAAGAGTATTTCTATTATTTCCAGCCTGTATTTACTTTTCCTTGACACCACTCAAGTGTTCTTAACTATTTACTCAAAACAATGTCGTTCTGTTTTGAATGTTTACTCACATCAAACACTTTCACTGCAGTATCATTCACTTAAGCTGTGGGGGTTTTTTCACATTTCAATATTCTCATAAATAAAATGAGGACTCCCAAAGGAAAGCTGGTGTGCATATGATTCTTTCTTCTTACAATTTTTTAAAGTAGACAACATACAGCTAATTATTTTAATTTAAAAATTTACAACAGTTAGACATGGAAAAAAACAGGGAATGGTTTTGTTCCTACAGCAAGATGATGCCATCTCGTGGACAACTGAGGTCCTCACACCACCACTGCACACAAATCCCTCCAGCTGAACGGAAAAACTTCTAAAATTCTGTCAATGCATAACTCCTTCAAAAAAGATATTCACTAGTACCTCCTAAAGGAAAGAGCAATGGAAAAACTCCCCCTCCACACTGTGGAGGTTCCTAGTCTACCCAGAGAAACCTGCCTGTGATGTTCCTTTTTCACATCAGAAGTGAGCAGCTGCCCACGGTTCTGAGAGCCCACTCTGCCAAACCACTTGTCCAGCAACACAGAAAGAATCCTTCAGAACAGAGACGGGAAACAGGGCAGCATCACAGGTCCCCCCCATGAACAAAGAACTTCTTCATGTCCTGCTGCTACAAAGAATCCAATGGGAAAAGCAGGACTTGACTGAACAGAAAGCTGAGTGAGAAATTAACACTGCTGGGTTTAGAGGAGTCTGGAGTACTCACGTTCTTTGTCCTTCTCAACGAGAGAAGTGGGTGGTGCAATGGCAGCTCCTCCCATACCTACGAGCAAAATGGAACACAACACATTTGGAGGATATCACAACAGACCTGAGTTATTTATTGTAACCTTGCTGCTGAAAGAGAATAAAGACTAATTTTGTTTATGCCAAGATATGTTTCTGATCCACATCACCTGACAAGCTCTATGGGCACTGATGTAACAAATGCAGGAAAGAAAAGCTGCAATAGTGGAAACTCAACAGTGATTCTCACAGCCTGGTTTTATGTCACACCTCAGCCCTTCCCTGGTGTATTTTTATTACACCATGCAGGAACTTACAACAGTATGTACAAACTAAGGTTAAATAGAGGTATTTTCACAAATCTTTTGGCTGCCATGTACCTCCATGGAAAAATACCAGTGTTCTGCATTACATTATGTTGTAATAAAATCCCAGATTCATTCTATAATGGCTCAGAATTAACAGTGTACTCATGTGAGGACAGAGAAATACAGAATCCATGAAACAGGAACAAGACTGTGAATCTCCCCCACTCTTTTTCTCCTCTTTCCACACCAAAACCATATGCAGTTCCCTTACTTCTTTTCCGTCTCTCCCTTTCATAATCTTCATCTTCATCAGAATCTGGATCTGGTCTTCTTGAGAACCCACTGGCTTCATGTCTGTCTTTACGCCTTCTAGGAGACACAGCAAGTTAGGATGAGAAGCCATGGAAGTTAACTCTTTGCTTTAATTTGTGATGCCACCTCTGCAGGGTGAATTATTCTGCTCCATCCAACTGCCATTTTATCATGTTTCCCATGAAAGTGCAAGTGAAAACCTTCACCGCTTGTTTCTTTGCTTTTATCCCCATGGGGCATTTTTGGTAAAACACAAGATGGATCTAAAGCAAGATCATTTTCTACTTGCAAGTCAGCCAAGAAGAATGCATGGAAAGCAGGAAGCACCTGAATAAATCTTGTCCAAACAGACCAGAGTAACTGGGTGACTACAGTGGAACAGGTGTTGGATGGAGCAAAGAGCAAGGTAACAGACATTAATTAATCACCCTGCTTTGGACAGAATCCCTTTCACATTTCCCATTACAGGCTATACAGAATAGTATCATTTACTCAATAAAAAAATATCCTCATCCTTAAACATCAGATTGTTGAGAAACTTGCTTGGCAATTAAAATAAGATTCAGGCATAACTTTTAACGTGAAGTAAGGAATGCTTCAAGATTTGTTTGCACTTCAGCTGTTATCTAATGTGATGAGGAAATTACTCATTTTAATACTTTACAACAAAAAGGAAAAGCACTTTTCCTCAAAAGTTAAAGAGCACAACCTGGTGCATAAATCCGATGATAAAAACAGATCCACTGTGGGACCACACAGAATGTCTGAACCTCTACACTATGAAATCAAAACAAATGTACAGCCTGTACTCCCAAAGCACACATCTGACCCAGGTTTGGCCAAGATTGTTTCCCCAGTTTGAAATCAGAATTTATTAAGAGTAAGTACAAACATGACCAAAGAGTGGTCAATGCTGAAGCTGTAGGAATGACATCCCAGATTCCTGAGGTCTTGCACGCCAGGAGGGCAGAGCCTCAGGCATTCCTTCTCCATCAAAACAACAAAGATATAACCAAGAGAAGACAGAAAAGTCCTAATGACTGGAAATATTAATTTCCACAATCTAAACAGGGCAACAGAACTGTAATTCCAGACTTCAGATGATTCATACTGTGATGAAGATGGCTTATTCACTTCACTTAAAATGAGCAAATGTGATCTTCTGCCTGGCTGGCAGACATTTTACCACTTAAAACAATCAGACACTGGATCTGCATTCAACTTCCTTAACACGATTACAGAGATTTCTTATTTCAGGGAAAGGGCATTAAAAATAAAGTAGTATTTTCTTTTGTCCAGAGACAATAGATTAATAAACATATATTAACTTACTTAATAATTAAACTACTGACTGTAGAGTATTAAAAAAGGAAATGAAACTATGCCTCTCAAAGGCTGTGCTAGCTGCAGTTAAAACCAAGTGCATTCATGGAATGCATTCATTGTAGTTTTTAGAAGCAGAAAGGATGGTTCATCACCGAGTGTTGAAAAGGTTTTTCTGTAGTCAGGTGACACTGACATCAAATACTCTAAGACACCTGCGAGGTCAAAGCCTGATAATGATGAAGTACCCAAATATTGCTGCTATTATTGAAACAAAGTAAATTTAGAGTAATTTTGACAAGGGTCTTTCAGCCAAAGAGGCTGCAAAGCTGATAATTTTTATCATCTGTGCACTGTTAGGTGATTTTTACCAAGAGCATTAAACCATATTAATTAAAACACTGCACTTGTTTCTACAAGCATGCAGTATTCACAAAACCTTTAAGAATTTCCCCAAAAGCAGAGAGATAAAACTAAACAAATTTACATGTCTATTCTTTAGATAAGAATCAATATGTCAAGAGTTTAAACAAAAGCCTTACTTTTCTCTCTCTTCAATCTCCTTTTGCCTCTCCAGCTCCCGCTGTCGCTGCCGTTCCTCTCTCTGACGTTTCACCACTTTTTCGTAGTCATTTGGGAACATGGGATCATATTCATCTGCCAGGGGAATCAATACATCTCCTGCAGAAAATCCACTAGGGACAGGATCCTGGAAAACAAAAAGAAAAGGAAAAGGAGGTTTTTCAGCTGAGATCTGGAAACAACACCCAGTTGGAAGCAAAACTTTAACACTTCTGATTCCTGACTTCTGTAACGTCAGGTAATATCCTAATCCCACTGGTGCTAGAGGAAATCTTGGCTTTATTTAAAACTAACATTTCATCCAGTCTCTCATTACATCAAATTTTTCCCATGAAGAAAGAACCACCCCCTCCTCCTGCCAAACGCAAAGCAGCAGCAAATCAGCACGGACAGGAATTTTTCAAACCCCATTAATTCATTATTAGAAGCTTTATGGCATCTTGCTGCTGCAACCATCTGCCAGGGTCCTCCCACACAATCTCATCAGGCTTTTTATAAGCTGCTATTAATATAACACCAATAGAGGCACACAGACTGTTCTTCTCTAATCTGAAAGAACCATTTCAGAACTTTTTGTTCGAAAAAGCTGCAGGGAGAAAGTTTCTCTTAATTCCTTACCACGAGAAATCCATTTAAAAGGTGAGGTGGCTTTTTTTTATTTTTCAGTTCATTGTTATACAGGTCCAGTTCCAACACTGGTGCAATCACAATTATAGTCATTATTTAGCTGCCCAAATTGCTGTCTTGCCAAGCAGTTTGAAGAAGTCCACGATTTTCAGAACACTGTTTTATAACTGTACATTAACTGTGGTAATTCCATGCTGTACCACATGGAAGTCTGTATAAAGTTGAAATGTTAATTACAGAACCCTCAGCAGAGGAAAATTCTCAGAAAATAATCACTTTTTTGACCACTAGGAAACATTCAATTTCCAAACCATTTGTTAACAGCTGCACTTTTTGGCTGCCCTGCTCTCACCTTTAGCCCAGCTGCTACGTGAGGGGGTGTGTCCACGATCTGTCTCTCATCAGAGGAGCTGCCTCGTTTCAGGTCAATCACTGGAGCAAGGACTGTGGTTTGTTTTGTTCTCTGACTCTGCAAAAATCACCAAAACACAAAATGTCTAAAAAAGATAAAATAGTTTTCTAAAAATCAGCTTGCTTGATATACTTTGCAGTGGTAGGTGAATGGTCCTAGGTTGTGACTGGGACCAAAAACACACATCAAAAATTCATACAATCTCCTCAGGTGAGTTTGAACTGAGCTAGTTTTTAAGAAGCTCAGATTTATTCCAAAGATCTACTGTTGTACCCATTTATCATCAGATAAAATGTTTTAATCTATTCTGAACTCTTGAGTTTTCTAATCCTCTCCTATTCTTCTGTTAGGCTATGGATACACTGCACATCAGGTACATGAACAAAGAATATTAATTAATACAGCAGTCAGTAAATTTCATTAATGCAGTTTGTTCCAATTATCAACTAAATCCTGCCCCCAATTTCAGCAGCATAAATCAGGAGTAATTCCAGTGCAAAAAAGCTGTGGCTACTTAAGTATTTGGCATCAGTGCTACTGCCTCTCTTTTTGATTAATTAGTCTCACTACAGAACCTACACACCCCAAAGAGCACCTGTGTCCTGCCCGAACCAAAATATCAACACTGCTCAAAGAAAAAGAGTGAAATAAAAAGAAACAGCAATAAAAAGAGAAAATAGCCCTGTCAAAGTTATTTTTAGTATTTTTAATACTAATTATTTTTAGTAATTAGCTTGCACTCCTCCCTTTCATCTAGTCTGGAAATACTTGCTGTAAAAACTTTTGATACATAATGATTTGCAGGTTAACACCAGGAGCCTTTTAAATAAACAATCATAAAATGATGCAAACATGTAAATAATCAATCACAGTGTGACCCCCACTTACATTAAAAAAAATTTTTAAAAGCTGAATCTCATTATCTTTAAAGCTAAACTTGAAGATCAGCTTTTGGCTCTGCTGGTTAAAAGATTGGAGGTTTGCAGCACAAACATCAGTGCTTCCTTCAATTTTAATTTTGCAAAACTCCCTCTAAGAGACATCAAGAAAAATGCATCTTCCCTTCCCCCCCCAAGCTTTGCCAGGTTCTTTGCTACAAACTCATAGACAAATCCCAGCAAAATTACCCCAAAATTGGTATTCTGAGGTCACAATGAACACAAAAGAAGTATGAAAAGCAGAAAGCAAAACCACAGAGGGACTGTACCTTTGCTTGTGTGAGAGCTGCTTTCTTCACCTGCAACTGAGACTGCAGCAGTTTGAAATTCTTGGACCAGCCTTCTGTTTTGGAATCGCTGGTCTCAACCCCCAAGTCATCGTAAAGTGACATTTTCTCTTCAATTTAAAACTGAAAGACAAAAGAAAAAAACAAAAAATCTCCAGATGACACAACAAACCTACTTCCAGCTTATCTGCTAATAATTTGCATATATGGGCACACCACATTTTATTTCACTTTTCCTAAAGCCAGAGAAAATTGACCTTTTTCTGGCTAGTAGCAAATACACGTAACTAGAGCAAAGCTGTATAGAAATGACAGTTTGCAAGGTAATGAAAACTGTTCAAGAATTAATTTAATCCTGCAATGGAATATGAACAATTAGGGCTCAATAAGACGGAGTTTACTGCAAAAAACAGCAGGAGGTTTTGGAGATTATTAAACATCTGGCCTCGGGATGAAACACAGCGGGGGTTAGGAAGGCACAGATTCACAGGATGAGGACAGGGTGCTGCAGGAATTGCCACCTGCCACAGGGCGGTGGGATTTTGGCAGCAGGAGTGATCCTTTCCAAGGGGAGACAGGATGCACTGGGGGATCACAGAATCAATCAAGTTGCAAAAGACCTCTGAGATCATCGAGTCCAACCTGACTGAAGACCACTTTGTCACCCAGACCAGAGCACTCAGTGCCACCCTTGGACACCCCCAGGGATGGGGACTTCACCACCTCCCCGGGCAGCCTGTTCCAATGCTTAACCACCCCTTCTGTTCAGATATTCTTCCTAATGTCCAGCCCGAACCTCCCCTGGCGCAGCTTGATGCCATTTCCTACTGTCCCGTCGCTTGTTCCCTGTGAGCAGAGCCCGACTCCCACCAGGCTGCCCGCTCCTGTCAGGGAGCTGAGGAGAGCGAGAAGGTCTCCCCAGAGCCTCCTTTTCTCCAGGCTGAGCCCCCCCAGCCACTCCTCAGCCTTGTGCTCCAGACCCTTCCCTGGACAATGTACGGATGTAGGGATGAGCGCAAGGAGTGCGCTGTCACCGCGGCCAAGGGACAAGCGAGCGAGGCGCAGGTTCTGTCCCACGATAAAAGGAAGGGTGGGCTGCGACCTCCGTCGCTCTGGGAACACAAGGGGCGAAGCAGGCCCTGACGCCCCCCCCACCTTCCACACAGGCCCGGACCGCTCCGAAGAGCCGCTGAGCGTGGGACACCCGCCCTGCCCTGCCTTCCCACCCCCCGTGGGGCCCGGAGCCGCCTCCCCGCACGGCCGGGGCCAGGGCCGGGCCCGCAGCCGCCGCTCACCCGTCCCGGCGCCGCCGCCGCCATGAGCCGGCGCTGAGGACGCCGGGAAGGGCCGCGCCTGCGCACTGCGCCCCGCGCCGCCGCCGCGCC